>MU380215.1:145288-182058 GCA_022495085.1 Xylaria sp. FL1042
AAAAAAAAAAAAAAAAAAAAAAAACACACACACAATCACCTTGTCTGCTCTTCTTCTTACATATCTCTTCCGTTGCCTTCCTTTCTCATTTATTTGCAAATTGTATTTTTCTGATTGGCGATTCGGCGATTCTCCGTCTCATACCCAATTTACCGGGCCGTTCTCTCAATTACCTCACTCAGCATGCACCCAAACACGTTTATTTAATAAGAACCCGTTCGATCCAGACTTTGCACTTTGCACTTCACCCTTTGCCCAATGAGTGTAATCGCTGTAATCCCAGTGGTGTAAGTGCACCACGTTCCTCACTCCCAGTGGCACGCACACCACCCACGCCATGCACACATGGGAATGGTGCCCGCGCGTTTTTTTTTTTTTTTTTTTTCGTGATGGAAATGTGGTGGGCAGAGGCATAAACGAACCGACATGTTACGTGTTCGGTTCCCACCTGCATCGCCTGTTTGTGACCGAGCTGGATGAAATCATCATGCGTTTGCGATGTGCGCGCGCGGCCCATGTTCGTGTCCCCCCGACTTGGCTCACAGCTGACTCGTTGAGGCAAGCAAACAAACAAGCTTGGCCTCTAAGGTGGCCGCCGCCTTCTCCCTCCTATTACGGTGGCCAGCATGCACAACGAGTTCGTTTCAAACAGACGAGGTCAAGGGTTCATCATTGGCTGCTCTCTCTCGGTCGGCCTTCTTATGACATCCCATTTATTTCATAGCTAGCCATTCACCTTGTGCCGTGCTTCCCTTACCCCGCGACGCCGAGCTTGCGTCAGCTCTCCCAGACTCCGGAATGAATCTAAGTACTGTTTAACTCAAGAACCCCTAGGAAACGATTAGTATGGCTAAAGTCAATCACATGCATTATTCGGAGGATCCGTAGTCGGATGCCCGATGCTTGTGTGTTTGTGCCAGCGGGCCGTGATTGATGCTGGTGTAAGCCGATGGGTGAGATTGAAGAGAAATATCACATACCAGGAGAGCTTCCATTTCCGACCCTGACCTGCCGATCATACAAACAATGCCTCGTTTCTTTATTTACCACATTATGAATTTCGTTAAATTCCTGTCTTGACGCATTGCGCGCATCGGTGATGTCGTGCGCCACTACTAATACAGCATTTGAGGTGCAAAGCAGCACTGTTCTACCTGCATTCGAGCCGATCAATCTGTTCACGTATGAGATGAACACAAAAGAATATTGATTGAATACGAGAAAAAGGCCTTGCCATATGCGCCATATGGGCAAATTTGATGCAATACATATCGATCGCATAGGACGCCTTTGATCGATCTAAGGGTGGGGATAGAGAGTGCTGCCCTACACTGACGTGCAAATGCTGACCCAGTTTATGCGACAGTGCGGTTTTGAAGCGGAACGGGCCGAAGGTGCCGGCAGTCTGGTATCGAACAAAGTTAATATGCCTAGCGTTCTGGGTGAGTTGAGTGACTCGAATAAGACGGATCAATTCAAAGGACGGGCTCGTCACTCTGCTGGGTTGCTATCGACCCCAGTGTCGCCAGCGCAGTTCGCTCTCGCTGCAAGCAAGCTGAATGTCTGCGCTCATCTCAGGGAAAGAATAGTCGATTTTGTTGATGTATCCAATTGCCTTGGGAGATACATTGGGTCGAACGAATCGTGATGGAAGTTGGCTCTTCGTTCAACGTGAAGCAAGACTAGGATCTTAACTGCTTAGTCCTCGCCACTCGGCAAGAAACCCTGCGTTGAAATCCTATTCACATGACTCTCATGAGTGGGTATGAAACCCCAATAGCACAACAACGGGGTGGGCATCCGAGCCGTCTGGGCTTGCCTGCCCGTGCTTGTGTAAAGATGTGGATGAAAATGTACAGTCTCTCATATGCGATGCTCCATATTGGAGAGATAAAGCTCACGCGAATGTATCGTGAGTGGGTATACCGTTCTTATTTCCTGATCCTGGATTTCTATGAAAATAGAGCCGCTGATGATGATATATCAGAGTAGCAGGTCAAAACGTCTTTACCTTCTACTACCAACCGGCCGAACCAAATGTCAAAAGAGACAAAATTAACGGACTGGAGCGATTGCTGCCTTTATCATCGTCTTGTTTTAAGTGAATGGGAGTGAAAATGTTGCCACCATATAAATGCAGCATGCCATGAAACATACTAAGTAGAAGGGGGTCGGTCGTACGAGGTTGCGGATAGACTGATTCCTACAAACCAGATCATGAATCCAAGCGGATCGGTCGATAGGATTAGGACGTAAGGCCATTGACAACTCTGGACTTGGTGTAGCATGCCAGAATCTCACTCAACTGTAACGTGTAAATCTACCTCACCATCAAGCTAAGAGTAGCATGTGGGCCGATAAGAATAGCCATGATACAGAATCACTAACCAAGAAGCCAAGAGGCTAAGTGGCCGTAATAAGAAGTTGAAGCACATGTGCCCCAAATCTCACGGTGCTCAGTCATAGATGTTGTCAGGCCGACGGAAAATAGTGCATTCATCTCTGACAAAGTTTCCAGAAAAGCAATTCAAAGTCAATCTCAAGGCGCTTGATATTAAACGCTCATTTGATCGATTTCAAGTTATCGAATGACTTGGCGGCAATCATTATTATGAGATTAATAATAAGCATTCACGATAGGTTGCAAACGGTGCAGCATACCAAGCCTCTGATGTGAGTGGTATGTGCCCAGACTTTACTAACCCCAGACCTGCCTTAAATAGTAACGAGATTGCCGATCTCTCTTTTTTTCCAGCCAAAAGGTTTCGCTTTGTCTCCCACTCAGAGCTACCCTTACCTACCTACTATGGCATTTTTTAAATGCGCACATGCTACTGTAGCTTTTCAATATTATACAATCTTGGCAAATGCCTATGATGTAGCATAGTTTGACTACTGAATCCTGCTTGTCTGGATATACTACTTTCCTACTAGGCTCATCATTGCGTCAACCGTTATTCCTAGCGAAGCGAGCCCATACACCGCCGCCACATAATACGCCTCCGAATTTAATAGGAAAATATGCAGTTTAGAGCACGCAGGCGCAGGAACGACGATGGGCGTGGCTGATCTGCAGATCTTCTTCAAGAGCCTCATGTCTCGATTTATTATTATTACATTGTCTGAGGTTGGCTGGTCTGGCCCCGACTAACTCACCTAATTTAGCTACGGAGACTTCACATTCCATGCCGCGGCTTTCCGATCTTCATGAACCCCTGCGCTATCTAGTATCATGTACTGTATAAGCCACGGCGTTTAACACATGAGGGCTCGCTCATCTTGCGATGCCCATGCGACCTGCCCCGGCTTATCAGGTCTAGAGCATGGGGTCCATCGCTGATCCGGCACACTACCGAGCTCCCTCCCAGATTTCTGGTTGCTGTCAGATCCCGTTTCTTCGGCCCGATTCCCGTTTAGTAGTATATAGAGATATTGTGAATATCAGAGTTAGAGATTGAGTGAGAGTGCATGATAACTACGTTGAAACGCCGGGATATTGTTGTAACACACCTTGGGCTCTCTTATCATGACCTGATGGGAATACTAAGATAGATAGATATGACGGGTGTGTATCAGATACCACGTCGCGCTGTCGTGGGCCATCGATCCTAAAGCTACTCACGATAGCGCTCTTCAGTCAATGGGGTTCCCGCTATGCTCCCGCTTCATCGAGATGCACTTCAAGACGATTCTATCCCAGCCCACAAGAGTAAAATAGCAGCTGCTCAGTCCCCTCTGTACCTCGGGTTACGGTGGGCTTCATGTCATCAGATTCAGTAACGTTGCAAACAACCTCACGGCGTTTGGATGCAACCGCGAATTGACCAAGGGAGCGATAACTGGCGGGGGGAGGGGGTGTATTTCTTGGGAGAGACGACCTATCGTGATCCCAAATCCAGATAACTAGGGAGAAGGGAGAAGTGGTTTGCCTCGAACTGGGTGCAAAACGTGACCTTCCTCGGGCGCAACAACCTCCTGTTTCTGGCCGGTAGTTCATTGGCCCAGCCGGGAGGATAGCCTCAATGAGGAAATACCTTATCAAACTTGGTATGGCGAGGAGCATAAGACAAGCCACTAAGCCTACCACTTAGGATGCGGGGGATTGGGATTGGAGGAGGGGAGCAGATTTGGCGTCTTGGTATGGGGCGCGCCTTGAAGGGAGCGAGCTCTTCGATTGCTAAAATAATTCTGATCTTGGCTTTCTTTCTTTCTGCGGTCGGCGGCGCCTGACCGAAGAATTTCACTAGGGAGCGCCATGTCTACTAGAATGTGAATTGTCTATGCTGAAGCTGAAGTAGTTAATATCAAACGAGGGACGATCGCCAGATATGCATTCAGCTAAAAGAAAAAAAAAATGATTAGACGAACCCGTTCTTCCATATGATATGATAACGCAAGCTGAGGGTTGGGCGCGGGACCCCAAAACAGTCAAATGATGGTGGGGTGTGAGGGTCGGAGATGAAGCGTTAATGCAACCTTGTCTTAAGCCATTGGTTCACTACTATGGGTAGGGCGTCTTCGCGTGAGCAGAGCATGCGACAGAGTTCTTTTGAAAGGCTTGGGCTCTGATTGGCGATATTCATGAGCTTCCCCTGAGATAGAAGTAGGCTGGCTGCTTTCGTCTGCCGAGGAGGCGGTCTTAGTCCGCGCATTCACGACACATCGATCATGGCCACCTTCCATCTGCGGACTAGAGGAGAGCGCGACTGGTGGTGGCTCGCACCATTTTGTCTTTGTCATGGACGTACTTGGTCGACGATGGGATGAGGTTTATTTACCATCGCAGCCGCAGGTAACCAATGCCGAGGCAGAGACCGGGTCGGCGATATTGGAGGGTGGATGTCAAATGTACCCGTTTTCACCAACCTACCCTATGCGACTTGCCCGCGTAGGTGCTGGCAACGTTGCTACCTTGAATTCAGCCGTCATTTGGATGGAGCTGTCTAGCCTTCCAGGTTTGAGGTCGCCGTTACCAAGAATTCGCATCCAGCATTCCAAGGATCGGCCGGCCTATATGCCGTGTCTCACTTACGCTTCCAACCACGTGAATGCCAATCCGCCCGCCCGGCCTAGGGTAATAAGATAGGGGTCTCTGAAAAGTATATATATCGATGGGTTTGCCGATCATCTTGATTTCCGACAACAGACCACTACCACTCAACTCCAGCTCGTATCTCAAGCCTCTCGAGAGTTAAGCGACCATGGTTTCTTTCAAGACCCTCGCCTCCTTGCTCCTTTCGGCATCTTTGGCGGCCGCCAGTCCTGTTACTGAGGTCGCTGAGCGAGCTGCTAACTTCAAGAATCTCGTGTACTTCACGAACTGGTAAGAATTGCGAACACCCTCCTACTTACAAGCGTCGGACTAACGCAACCAAGGGGCATCTACGGCAGAAATTACCAGCCGGCTCAACTACCAGTAACGCAGCTTAACCAAGTGTTGTACGCCTTCGCCAACTTCAGGAGCGACGGAACTGTGTAAGTCCCTCTACTTTTGCCGCGCCTTCACGTTTTCGTAGCTAACCGGGTACTTAGCTACACCTCTGATAGCTACGCTGATCTCGAGAAGCACTATGACGGCGATTGTGAGTTCTCCCGCATGATTCAGAGCTTTGAAAACCAGTTCTCTGGCTTGAGATAAGCCACTAAATTGGTATATGAGCATGGCGATGATGGTCTTCTGTTGAACGAGTGGCAATTCGCTAACCAGCTCCCCAGCTTGGAACGACGTCGGCACCAATGCTTATGGCTGCGTAAAGCAGCTCTACAAGCTAAAGAAGGCCAACCGCCAACTCAAAGTCGTCCTCAGCATCGGCGGCTGGACATATTCCCCCGGTTTCGCCGCTGCAGCCAGCTCAGACGCGACACGCTCGACGTTCGCCAAGAGCGCAGTCACGCTCGTCAAGGACTGGGGCTTCGACGGCATCGACATCGACTGGGAGTGGCCCGCCAGCGACACCGAGGCGAACAACATGGTCTCGCTGCTGAGCGCCCTCCGCAAGGAGCTCGACAGCTACTCGGCGACGTACGCGGGCGGCTACCGATTCATCCTCAGCGTGGCTCTCCCCGCCGGCCCGACTAATTACCAGAAAATGAAGCTCGCCGCGATGAACGCCGCGGGCGTCGACCAGTTCAACATGCTCGCCTACGACTACGCCGGCTCCTGGGACTCGACCTCGGGCCACCAGGCGAACCTGTACCCGGACCCGGCCAACCCGCTGCACACCCCCTACTCCACCGACGCCGCCATCAAGGCGTACATCGCGGCCGGCGTCCCCGCCAACAAGATCACCATGGGTCTGCCTCTGTACGGGCGCGCCTTCGAGAGCACGAGCGGGCTCGGGCAGCCGTACTCGGGCGTCGGCTCAGGGTCCTGGGAGAACGGCATCTGGGACTACAAGGCGCTGCCGCGCTCGGGGTCCGAGATCTACGACGCCACGGCCGGCGCGACGTACTCGTACGACAGCGCCACCAAGGAGCTCGTGTCCTACGACAACGTCGACATGATCACCCGCAAGGCCAGCTATATCCAGAGCAAGGGGCTCGGCGGGTCCATGTTCTGGGAGGCCTCGGGCGACAAGACGGGTAGCGGCAGTTTGATTGCCGCGGCGTTCAATGCCCAGGGTGGTTCGGGCTCGCTTGATAAGTCGCAGAACTTGCTCTCGTACCCGAACTCCAAGTACGATAATATCAAGAACAACTTGGCGTAAAGAAGTTGAACGCGCTGGTTTCTCGCTACATTCAAAAAGCTGTGGCCTTGGTGGTGTCGTCTCTCTGGATTGTGTGGAGCAGCGCTCTGCTCAACCAGGACTGCTTCAGGAAGCATTGCGATCGCGTACGCGACAGGGAATTGGGTTCTGTGATAGGTAGATGGATGGTCAGGCTGGTTGCATCGGCGGGGCGCACGGGATAGCATTACACTCGCTTTTTGGGATACCCTATCTACACTCGTTTTATTCGCACGTACGGGCTGCTTGGTGCGATATGGTTTATGTGTATATATTCTCTTCTCTAGTATATATTTACTGAAGCCCACTATGACCGTTGTGTCTTTATGCAGTGCGTGTTGTGTAAATCCGCTGCTGCCTCCTGACTACTCTTTTGGTCTCTGGACTGTGCTCAATGGAGGAGTAGAGTTTCATGATCACTCTGCATCTTTGAGCTGCAAGCATTGAGGTAGGCATACATCTACTACGCTCCTTTCTCTCGCCGCAAATGGGACCTTTAAAATCGAGCGACTAAAAATCTCTGAGGTCTATCAACTAACCCATTGCCGTGTACGTTCCGTCTAAATTGACCCTGTTCCTGAGCTAAAGGTAACGAGTACGTGCGACTTATATACATAAACCAAATCCTTCAGATTTTACATACGCTCACACTAGAAGCTGCACCGGCCGTGAGGCACAATGGTTCTCGACCTTAGACGATAATTCCATCCGACATTGAAAGTTGGTTTATAAACTCACTAAACTAACGACGAAGAATAATGGTTTGGTAAGTAGACGTGTGTCGTTAACTCTAACTATTTGATGTTTCAGTGTCAGGGTATTCTGTCCCAGAGTGAATGGAATAGCCTACGCAGTCACGTAGCAGGTAGGTAGAAGGGGCCAGTAGCCATAGGATGTATTGGTCAACATAGCCCCTAGCCCTTCCAACTGCTAGTTGGGAGGGATAGCCTGTATATATAGACCCAACCTGATAGGTACACACTAGGGTGTCACCTATTCACCTGACATTCAGTCTACGGCCCGTGTCAGAAGTCTATCGTAGGTCGTGGTATATACTTTTAGGCATAGGAACCGTACAGTGGCTGCTGATAGGATCTGAGACAAGGGTATAAATACCGACCTCGAGCGGCGTGGCGGCTGCTTTGCCACACGTAGACACGCATCCTGCAGGAAGATGCGTTCCGCAAGGAGGCATCGGTATGAAGAGCGTTGCATGTAAACCCCCGAGGAATTTTAGTGGCTTGGGTTGATATGGAATACGGTATCGATGGGGGTGGGGGGTTTGAAATTAAGCATGCCAAAATACTGCAGCATAACGCAGGCAATTGTTCGTACTACATTTGAATTAGACCACCAAGAATGCATTGCCATCAGTCATTTATTGTATCTCCTATTGTCTATATTTGTCCCTAGACCTGTTCGCGCCAGTAACGAAAACCTATGTGTTTTATGTATATGTGTGTATATATACATCAGATGTGCTGTGCGAAGCCAAGCGTGTTGTTGCCTCCGTTGAACACGACGAAGTTGCTCTTGAAGAAAATGTCGCCGTAGACTTGCAGACCGCCCGACTCACCGGCTTGTAGACCACCGAAGCATGCTGTAGTATGTGTTAGCTTATTGTTGCTCATTGAGGGACATGCTAAGAGTATATGGGATAGAGTGAGTATGATAGTAAAAGCATATTAAACTTACTTTGATTAGTTGCATCCACGGGCGCGAAGTTGAGATCCGCACCCTTCACAGTAGCCATAGAATCACCGACCGCGACTTGAAGATCGGGTAGCTGGGCATCGCAGGGGATCGTGAAGCCACCTTGCTGTGTATCGTTCACAGCACCGTCGACTTGAGCGTAATAGGCCTTGGCGGTGGCGGGGTCAGCAAGGAGCAGGGTGGTACCCGTGTCGGCGATAGCCTGGTTACCGGCGACGGAGGTCTGGGCGTTTCCACCATCGACGGCAAACTTGTCACTGGTGAACTGCCAGAATCCCTGAGAGTTGTCGATGTCGACAAAGGTCATATCACCAGTGAACTTGGTCGTGTCGATGCGGCCAAATTCGTAGGCACCGTTGGCACCCGCGCGGAGATCTGCGGTAAACAGGGGCTCGGCCAACGATGACATGACGTTGTCGAAGAATGTCTTTTGCGCTTGAGGTTGCACGGTGTTAATCGAGCTGAAGGCGAGGCCTAAGAGTCCATCTGTAGAGGTGTCATCGACAAAGGATTGCGTCACGGCAGTTGCGAGCTCGACAGCTTGAGCCTTGACTTCGGCGCCTCCGATGTTGACAACGTCCGTACCGACAATACCCTCAGCGCCCGAGCCGTCACCATACTGGATTTGGAACTGAGCATTCTGTATGAGCTGGAAGGTGGCAGAGCTCTGGGGGTCGTAGAGCGCATGGCCTTGCGTAGCTGCAGAGCTCAGCTGCGTGTTGAAGACCCAAAGGTCAGACGAACCGGTATCGAAGTCGAGATTCACGACTTGTCCGCCAATGTTGACCGGGGATAGATACTCGACGTCATTGGCCTCTGGTACGTTCTCCACGAGACCTGTGCCGTTGGTGTTTGCCGTGGCAGTCTGTTGCGGAGCCGTATCACCACCAGCACCAGCATTGCCAGCTCCGGCATTGCCATTACCGTTGCCATTTCCTCCCTTTCGGCCATGGCCTTTACGGCCTTGGGCAGCAGCGCTGAAGCCTCCTGCATTGGCTGCGTTGCCCATTCCCTTCTGTCTCCTCGGTTCTCGCTTGGAGATGAGCTCTTCCTGCTTCTCGACGGCGTTGAGAAGCGAAGCCGGCACAGGCATTCGGTACTTTCTCAGTGTCTTGAGGAGAGCACGGGGACCATTTCTAGGGACTGCGTTAAGATTTCGCACACGTTCGACTTTGTAGACGCCTCGCTTCTGGATCATAGGGGAGGCCGCAACTAGGGCCAGGAGGCCATATGCCAAGAGTAGGATACGGGATAGTGAATGCATGATTGCTTATTGCTTGTTTAAAAGATGACCACTCCAGGCAGTGAAGAAATGAAGATGAAGGAAAGGGACCCGTTCACTCCGACGGCTCCTCAGGTAGTATGTTCAAGAATGTACAAGAAAAAAAAATACTATGGCAATGCAATGGAAGGGGAGAATAGAGAAAGGGAAAACGGCCAGCCAGATAGTAAGAAGAGAAAGAAACAAAAGAAGCCTTGCCAAGAAGAAGAAAATAGGTGGCCGAAGAGTGGTCGAGGAGTACGGCATATATACCAACACCGACTCAGTCGGCTGGGGAGCTGCGGACAGGACTCCCGCCTCGCCTAAGAGGATTCGCAAGCATTCCCGACGGAGCCAGGCTCCGTGTCCCTGTCACATCATTTCTTTGGCTGTGGGATGATCCCCCAAAGCCTCAAACCTGGGTGCAGAGCGCGACGACTGAGGGGGCTATCCTGTGAGCGGGCTGCTCCCAGCATGGGGTTTGGTTTGGTCGATCCACTTTCCTAATCCAGGGCGATCGAGACCTAACAAGCTTTCATTAAGCTTTTCCCCAAGCCTGGCCAAGGCAAGAGTAGATTAAGGAATCCGGGGTGACCGCGGCGACTAGGGCATGGGGGAGTAGGCGAAAACAGAGGCGTCTCAAGTAGAATTGAAACGTGCTATTTTGTTACAGAAGTCCAGCAATGGAAGGTTGATTCGTCATCGTATGCATGCTTGGTGATCAATGTGATCGACCGATGGTGGAAATACTACACCATGCATATTGCACTCTTATAGTTATATGAGGTTGGGTATGCATATATATTCGGGTGCAAGGTGAATACTAGTCGCATTTTCTTGTCTTGCTGTCTACTATATGCCCGCCAGGACGCGTATTGAATGCATAGTGTATAGTGTTGTAGTACGCCAGCGAATTTGGTGTAAGTCCATACAAGAACACCAGTTGGATACCTTGAGACGCGTAAGCAACGTTGTTTTACGCTAGCTAAGGGGATACTTAGACGCTCTAAACCTCAACACATTTATTCCCGTAAGTAGCGCGAGCCAACCATCAAGGCCCTACAGGGGTGGCTTTTAGGACCCGCCTTTGTGCCTCCAATGGATCGAGCCGCTGAAGTTGACTTGGAACGGGCAATGGCTGGCAAGGGTTTGAAACTCGTTTCAACCCCTGAGAGAGTGTACAGGGTATTGTAAGTCTGGATTGGAG
This sequence comes from Xylaria sp. FL1042, assembly GCA_022495085.1. Taxonomy (NCBI): domain Eukaryota; kingdom Fungi; phylum Ascomycota; class Sordariomycetes; order Xylariales; family Xylariaceae; genus Xylaria; species Xylaria sp. FL1042. The sequence continues at coordinate 156,195 of MU380215.1, forward strand.
GCTGACCACATATTTGATTAAAATAGTGTAGGCGAAGACAAATAGGAGGTATCGCATCGACATGAATGAGGACTGGTGAACAAGTTTACTGTATGAAATACCGTATAGTTGATGACTGTTTATATTGATTGACAAATTGATATGTTGTACTGGTAAATGTTTCGGATCCTCACTACGGTCAATTCATGTTACGCAATTATCGATATACTTGTAGGAATAAAAGGTCTACAGTCCTACGTAGTTCCCTTCAAAGCGTTAAGTAGAAGTGTCGCCGTGCTCCCCGCACGATGTGGTTCCAATTGGGGTATTTCGTGCGCTAGTAGAACCGAGAAAGCAGAGTGTGAGAGAGTTTCTCCTGGGCTATTATTATTGTGAAAATAAGATGTCTTCGAGTGCTTGTCGGCTACGGTAGGAATTGCCATGAGAATCTGTTCATAGGGATGATTTAGAGGACATGAGCCAACTACACTCTCGTATGAGTAGTCAGTCGCGCATACTATTGATTAAGCCAAGCCAATATGTACAAGGGCGTAAGAGAGGCTTGATAGTGAAACTTGAAACGAAACGGCTATGGCCATTGAAATACGCTAAGATTTTTACTGCTGCACAGCAAATGCAACCTGCAGATGCCCTCCTATTCCTGGAACATTTACCTGTCGGCGTTATTCAGCACTCCGGCCACATTTCTCTAACAACGAGTGATTTGCTCCACGAATAAGTTCCAAGGCCCGTCTCGAGTTGAAGTTCCTTTGTGTGATAACAATTGCCGGCGCTTTCTCTGTCCGGTTGCTTTAGATTCGGATCCGCCATCGCTCCAAAGCGTTGGTCCAATGCCCGCAATCCATACTACCTCGCTTCTTACTTCAACCCTCGTCTCTTATTCCTTTAAACTACTTATAAGCCACTATAGTGACCTTGGTCGCCAATCCTGGGACCCGGGGACCGACCCTTACCGAATGTCCCGCGCCACAAGATCGGAAACTTAGTTCCTTTCACAGCCCCGAGATCCGCCAAGGTATGAGCCGCATTATTATGAACAGCCCGAGAGATCGACAGTGCTTCTTTATTACTTGGCTACATACCTTGCTCCGTACGGAGTACTTTATTATTATTGCGGTTCTGATGTTAATTTTTCCCCAATGCCAAGCGATCAGAGCTTAATTTATTCTCATTTGCCGAGGATTCTATTCGTACTATATATAGCTACGCTCTCTCCCCGCCTCCTAGCACCCAAGCACTGCCCAAGCAATCGATCATTAGAAGGACCCAAAAGTCGTGAATTGAATTCCGCATGTTAAAATCAAGTCCACTTCGTTAATGTTAAATTCTAGAACTTCCTGAAAATCCTTCTCCCTAGGCAATCGAAAATTGGCATGGTGCTCAATGTGCGGTTATGAGTTTTTAAATGGGATGGAAGATAAACTGCTGATCGGCATGTTAAGAACAACCCGGTAGGGTTGAGCTGGTCTTCAAAAATCCATCGCACAACCACTGAGCATAGAAGTCTCGCCTGGCCAGGGTGTTTGTTTAGCAGCCCGCTTAATCCTTGACAAGTGGTAGGACCTACTTGTTATTCTTACCATGATATAGACGCTATTCCACTTAAGTTGGCTGGGTGCTCTGTTTTCGCTAGAGATTATGCAGTTCGGTGCGACAGTGCTTGCTTAGCGTCTCTTGCGCGAAGATCTGGGCAACTTTAGCGTTTTGCCACTCTCTCCGTATATTTCATATCTGGATTGACTTACGATGAAGCCGTTAGCTCTGAGTTAGCCATGACAAAGCCTTTTCTCTCTAGTGCAGATTGAGATGAACTGAGTCATCTCGCGAGCTCTCTCCGTCCCACTTCAGTGACTGGTCTGTATTGGATCGCAATGTCTCTGGCTCTTGTAAAGCTGATCACGGCTAACTTGTGAAACGCGGTACAAAGTGAGTTGCTATTCCTCGCATGGTCGTTTCCGATCGTATAGCATCCGATCCCAATGTTCAGATGACTCCAAGACTTGCATTTACAAAACAGGCACTTCTCAGCCCACAACAGCAAAGAGTTGCACATGGCGAGTGCCTCTTCGCCTCTATGTGTGGAATGTAGAGATAAAGTTGCGTAATATGGACTTTATGGGAACGTGTCAATGGACGTTCTTAGAAAAGCCCACGAAATCAAATACTGACAAACTACTGCAGCCGCTTCGTACCCCCCGGCTACGTGCATATTCAAAGGCGAATTCTTCATATCGAAAGGTAATTAGATCCTATACCTCTGGCACTTGTCTCAGACGTGGCCTCTCTGCTTTGAGAGGTCACTACCAAGTCTTTTCCGTATTTTTATTTCCAAACGCGATTCTACGCATAGGGTAGGGATTTGTCGCACTAAGGACGCTATAATCTGCGAGAGCAAGGAATCGGATGTACAATAGATCCTGTAGCTTTTGGAAGCCTGAACTCGCATACGTGTTTACATCCATAGTAGAGTTATACCAAAAATCCCATTCATGCAAGACTTCTGAGATCTCTTTGGAACTTACGTGTCTATAATACAAAGACACCAGTAGCTATAGCCCCATAATCGGGCGAACTTTAACGAGAGACGCAATTAGATTGTTAACATGTTCAGACTCGGGTCGAAGTAGGGGCGCCTGATCGCCTTGGTATTTCGACCTGGCTCGCTCTAAATGAGCCCTCCCTGTCTCGATGTCTCCCACAGATGCTGCAATTGTGGCGATGCTGATAACTCCTATGTCATATATGTGAGCGGAAAATCAGCGAATACCCGGCATATTAACTCCCTTGCTTCAAGATGTCGGCTCCGTGTGTGTAGTAGGCAGCATAACCTGCCATTGTTCATCGATATACTTGGCCAAGTTGGGAAATTTGGCAAGCTCTCCCACACCGCCTACCTAACCAGTCGCGCTCCCTTTCAGAAAGAGAAGGCCACCAAAGAATATCGGGTAAGAAATTCTCCGGACTTTAACATAATCTAGCACTGAAACACTTTCGAAAGTTAATTGAATAGCCTGGAATCTGGCGCACGCTGAGTCTAATCAGAATCCATAGCGACCTCGTAGCCTTACGAGAGATCCTGACTAACGGAACTCTATGCGTATACTGTGTGCCTGAGTAGATACCTTAGAGGCGCCCCTAAATGTGTCGAATGTTCTGGAGGCCAACCTGTCCCTCCAAATATCATTAAGTCGATAATTTCTAGAATTTGATACTTGTAACAAGATTTACAATATTCCAGAGGTCAGACCTACACGAAGCATAATACGAATTACTATAGTAGTGCAGACTTGAACGGTCGATACTGTTGTGTCTTACTTGACACCCTAATTCTAATAGAGCCAGCTATGTTTGCAAATAATCAATTGGTGTTAGAGTGCCTGGTCGACCCATGAGAAATAGGTAGGCAACGCTCCTGATCTTTGTAAAGCTTATGTATTATTCGATCAGCATAAGGTGCAATGTAACATCAATCCACTCTCTACGTTGAGAAACCTCTTTTTGTTATGTGCGGGTGTTTCTACAATGCAAAGATGAGCTAGAAAAGATGTCGCATGCCGCAAACAGGGTTATTTTCTGTTTAAGGCGAGGTGTATATGGAAGGATTAGCAATATGTCCGCTTTTAAAGTCATATCTCCTTGACCTACAAATATTGGACATCCAACGGCTTAGCCCAGTGTATAGGTAGAAGACATTTGATAAATTACGTCTGCTTATATTGTCACAAACGCAGTAATACGACAAGTATGAAAATAGGAGGCTAAGATTACAATTACATACCTAAAAGTCTCCAAAACCGTGCTCACAAGCTGTACGACTACACACTACGCTCGTCTCATGACTATGTAATGCGAATCAAACTAACCGCAGATGAACACCCAGGCCATACGACCAATCGATCAAGTATAAACGGATTCCGAGGACATTGTAGCCTTCAGCTTTAGCAAAAGTGGGAAACTGTGAAACGAACTACTGATCGGGGCATGAAAAACTTGCATGGAGGAATGCAGCGATAACCTAATTTATGGAAGGGCCAGGACACTCCTCCATCGTCGCCGAGCAAGTTCTAGCAGTGAATGGCTAGTGATGATGCCAAAAGGCGGCCTCGGTACGAAGAATACTTAAGTCTCTAGAGTCTCGAAGTACTAATATTCGATGACTTGTAGCTAGGAACTCGGGACCGAGCAGCCTTTGTGATACTAGAGTTCGAGAAATGGGGAACACAAGCCCATCGTGGGACCAGGGACCCCTTTCTGCATTTTGCAGCTCCCAGCTCTGCAAAAGGGTCCAAATGTAGCAATTCATAATATGCCCGCATGAATCACTGCCTAGCCGACGGTGACTTCCTCAATATTGTATTTCGTCGCCGGGGACCTAGCCCACTTCGCGACTCTTCTCGTACACACTCTCTTCACCCATGAACTCGACGCCCTCTTAGCTTTTGCGTCGTAGTTTTGGTGTCCTTCTTGTTGTGTGACAACCCGCATGGGATCTACATATGGCCGTAAATCTAATATAGCGTGATGATTTCGCAATTCACTTTTCTAATAGTTTTGATTATAGAATGTAATTTTATCACCCCCTTGGGGCAGCCTGAAAATCCCGGTTCGGGTTTGGGCTGAAGGTATACTCGTGTCATCGCTGCACGTTGTTGGTAGATCAGGCGGTTGTTTTACTATTAGCTGCATGAATTAAGTAGGTAACAAGCATTGCCCCACGAACAGTCGAGAAGCGCCATTCTAGATCATTAGCCGGCCTTGGAGGGTGTGAGATGCTATTCTATTAATCGACCGACTAACGGATGCGGATTATTCTACAGTAGCGAGAACCGGTCAGCAGGGGTGTCTCATTGTTGTCATCGAAAGAGTTTGTCACAAGGGCTGAATACAGGGATTGGAGAAATCACTTAATATAAGAATAATAGTCGATAATCGTATGGACCCTTGACCTTCTAGAAGACTCTCACAACCTTCTAATGGCCAGTCTATATGTACAGCATTCCCATCGGCCCTAAGCCCTTCTCTGCAGTGTTTAACTAATGTCTTAGAAGTCGGAATAGCTTCATTTAGTCCACAGCCGAAGCCTATGTAATACTGCTTCATACCTATAATGTAAAAATACGGATAAAAAGGGCTGTTGTAGTTCATAGTGCCTTGCATAGGTGACCTCCCATATCCGCCGGGGCTCCCATACAACAGAGTTACAGTCGGCTCAGCCAAAGGCATTGATAATCGTTCGTCCATCGTTCGATGATGATTAATATTTTTATGTCGGACCCGACATTGTGCATGTACATATAACTCCTGCGGGTTGATCAGCCGTACTGTTGATGTATACTAAGCCCAGCCCTCAGAGAAAAAGACAAATTTGGCCGGCCAAAGTTGGTGGTTATCATTTACACCTACAGGTTGTTGCTAAAGTGAAAATGTGCGCAAAAGAAATAGACTCTGGTAATCATAAAAGCTTGCGGAATGTAGATAAGTTATAATAGTCGGGGAGATCTTACAATATCGTATAAACTTCAGTTGAGCCCATCTTAAAATCTCTCATAGGGTGAAATTCAATACTTATTGGTTAGTAGTAATACGTGTTCTTGCGCCGAGACCACTTGAAAGGAAATGCAGTATGATGTAGGATATCTCGTGGATAGTTGCAACAGATACGAAGCACTACACCAAGCCAGGACATGCGAATCACGTAATATAGCAGCGAACACCGGGAAATCAGCCCACTTTATTAGTAGTGTTGGTTACACGGGTTACGGGGATGTTAGATGAGCCCCGCGTTTTCTTTTTATTTTCATTGTTTTTTTTACTAGAATAGGGAGTATCCGACAAGGAACTTTTGAGAATGAGTTGCTGTGAGGTGGTGTAGAACAATGGGTCGCCACCTGGAAGGTGACACGGCATATCAACACGAAATGGTTGTCAACTAAAAATCTTGAACTGGTGGCATGGGATAGTGTACCAAATAATACAAAGAGGGATGGTTCGATGATAGTTGGGAGGTACCATTGGAGAGCAACAAAGTTCGTACAGTTGGGTTTCGAAATCGAATATATAAGCTGGTGTTCTTCGCATTAATAGAGGTAACTTCTTGTGAGTTAACATCAACAAGCGCTTTCAGACCTTTTCCGCTTCTTTGAACTACACCTCAACCCATCGTCAGCGATCCATTGCCCCTTTACTTTTTAACTCTCTTCACAAACTCATTCTTTCGTCAACTCGTCTAGCTGCAAACATGGCTTCCTGGGAGAATCTCGTCAATAAGCGAGTTGCGCTCCTCAAACTAAGCCTTGCCACAGGGAACTTTACGACCTTCCACGTTCTTGCGGCCGAGCAGGCGAAAGCCCCAACCTCTTTTGATGATTTGCCCCCTGAGGTCGCCAAGGATATCGACGACCTCAACATCGGCACAGTCAACACTGGTGAGCAAGATTACAAAGACTTCTCGGATGAAGTAGAGGCCTTGAAGGGGCAAGAGCCAGACGAAGAGAAATGGAAGCAAACGATCAATGACTCCGCCGCCAGAGCCACAGAAAGAGCCACCGCCGCAATCGAGAAAGTGAGAGTGGACGCTCTGGACTATATCGGACGCTTACCCGAGGCCACACGCCAGCCTGCTAGTGATCTTTTTGCCGCTGGTGTGGATGCGGTTGCAGCCTTTTTTGAGAAACTCTATGCAGGATTGAAGGAAGTTATTCAAGCTGTCGCTGACTTCCTCAAAGGCATATGGGATCAAATCACGACTGCTTGGAATGAAGTTGTGGCCGCTGCCCAGGCCGCCATTGACTTCATTAACGGTCTCTTTTCATTCAGTGCCCTTTCGGTCAAACCTATCATTCTGCCAGCGTCTGCTTCGCTTTCCCAGGTTCAGAGCCAGGTCGGATCTTATATCAAGCAGCTCTCCTCTAGCTCTAGCCCTGCTTCTCGCTTGGTCGTCAACAAGCAGCGTAGGGGATGGGAAATCACTGCCCTGGCATAGGCTTGTTCTGACGTCGGTTGCACACACACCCCCTATTTCAAGTAATTTCAATTCGACTTGATTCCACGCCTTTTGCACAATGAATTTTTGACTCTCTAGGGGATGGACATACCTGGCTCAACGGAATAACTTCAGCACCACGCGCTTCAACAGCGCCGCAGGCCCGTTGGCAGGCCTAACATGAATGCAAAGCGGACCGCGACTATCGATATTAGGACTGATAAGAAAACAGCGGTCTTGGGGCTTACGATTTCCATATGTATCTAGTCATTCGTTTTGAATCAATAAAATACTTGTGGCGTGGAAGCTGTTGACTGACCATGCGAATAGTCATGTATAGGTCAGAGGTGCACATGCTTGATTTCATCCCAACAATAGTGTTGTACTGGTGGGGCCTTAAAAATAGTTGATTTAGTTCTTTTTGGACATTACGTAGGTTGCTTACTTAGGAGGCTGTCACCTGAGTAGTGTGAGTGAAGTAGAAAAGGGGCTAGCGTAGCCTACATTGAGATGAAAAAGGGGGTTTCACGATTAGAACTACAAATTCTGGAAGCCTATCACCATTATTTTAATTAATGCAATTCTCTTACGATCCATTGGATTAGAATATTTCTCAATAGTTTGACTGTCTAGCTATCCCAAGTCTTCAAAATTCATATGCAAAACAAGGCAAAGCACAGGGCAGACTACGTTACCCAAATTCAGTTGTATTTGGACCATATAGGCTCTTTCGACTGTCGTATGCGAAGCGCACAGGCATAATCCACCAGCGAGGAAAAGAAGGTCAGCATTCTATCTTCGATATTAGAGCAGTGCTCAGTGTATATGGGCACTAGTTCTCATGATGTGAATCGCGATGCTGATTATATTTGTGATCAAGGCGTTTCCCTTTTCTCTTTAGGTTCGCTTCCCGGGTTACATGACCCTCCTTGGCGTCAAAACGTTCATAACCCATGTAGCTTGTATTCATGTAACTACGGGCATCACCAGCCCTATAGCATTACTAAATTAGTTAGGTACTTCCGTCTTAGTGTTCTTTAAATTTTTACCTACTGGTGGAATGTTGTTCGAGCGCGATCTGCGTACTCTGCTGCACCTTGATGCCAATCCCGGGTTTCATGGGGGTCGCCTTGATACATGCCGGGGTTGACATTTCGAATACTCTCTGAGTATTTACCGGACGTACGGAGATAATCCCGGTATTCGCACTCGGCTACCCGAGCTGCGAGATCAAGATCATGATACTCATGACATCTCCTGGAGAAGTCACTGTCGAAAGACGGACCGTGACGATTGGTCTCTCTTTCTAGACCGTCTCTATAGTAGTTGGACTTGGTCCCCGGGTCACTTCCTTGGCTACGACCTGACTGGAATCTGAGCGGGAAACCGGTCTCCATTCTCTTCTTTAAGTCGGTAGGAGGTGGTGTAAGCGGGTGCGAACGGTTTCTCGAGGGAAAGCGATGTGATTCAAACTTGGAAAAAACCGAGTGCGCAATCGCGCAACTAGAGCCACCATCTGAAGCAGGGTTGTTCTGCTGTAAAGCCTTCCAGACAGGCTGTCCATTGATCAGATAATAACAGCTGCCATCTTCTGTAAAATAAGGACCACCATCAGATGACATATTCACAACGATAACTCTTAATCGTCTCGTAGTTGGAGTTTATCGGAAAACTAGTGCTTGATGATAGAATGCAAGGTCATATTCAACGGGTGAGAAACCACCTGCTGCCATACTTATATATGTTCTCACCATGGAAGCCATCTTTCCTACGCCTGTCACACAAGCACAACTAACAGCAGTAAAGGGAGAAGACGATTTCGTTGTCTGATAGTGATCCTATGATAATGAGCTGCATAGAGACGGAAATCTTAGTGGAAGACTATCTTGTACTGTTCGCCGTCGGATTGAGAGGTCGTAAATAACTCGGAAGACTGAAGTTGGTGGCGAGACGGCATGATAACCGGTCAGCAATAACGTGAGAGGGTCATGTGCAATATGGTATAATACGGAAGAGGTCGAGGGATGATAGGAGGGTATCACATCACCTAAAGGGAAGGAAGAGCAGAATTCGTAATAGGCAATCATGAACAGATAGCATAGTGCGGTGTTAACCATGGTTTAAAACGTATTGTTAGCATGTTATCTTCACATACGCCCCCTTCACACTCGCTGAGAGGTCCCAGATGGTTTCTGTGTAGCGACCAATTAGGCAGATTGTTGGTCGTGTCTGCGTACTCATGAATCGGAGTATCACACCGCTGGCTTGGTGTTTTACAATCAGGGAGGCCGAGCACATTATGAACAAACAAGTCCTCTTTATTGGCTATTTCCCCGCCCGCCTGTGATACCGAGTGTCACATACTCCCGATCGAGGCGTCAGGTGGTAAATCCGTGAAGTGCTTGAGTAACACCAGGGAGTTAATTTCCCGTCCGGTGCCATACCGACTCGATAATTCACTCTTCTTGATAACTTGACCCCACATGACGGGTCACTTTGGCTTCTGCTGATTTCCATCAACTGCTCAGAAACGACGGACATTTCTCATTTCATTTTTCTCACCAAATCTGTCTAGATACTTTCACTTGAGATGAATCAATATAAAGAGCTTCGACTCGAGCCAATCCAAGGGCTGCCAGCTGAGCTTCTACGAGAGATACTCGAATGGCTTCCAGACGTCTCATCCTTACATATGGCCATATCGTCGTGTTCGTTGTTCCACTGTGTATTTCTAGATGCCGAGGGAGCAATCACCACGAAAGTATTATTAAACCAGATAGATATTGAGGTGCTACCGGAAGCTATGATGACTTACGAATCTGCACTATTACGCCCCCACGATGCAAACCTCGAGAGCCGTGGAGCTATTTTGAACTTTGTCCTCCAAAATCTTCAACAACGTCCGACTCCACCTAGATTATGGTCACTACCGAAAGCGCTTCAACTTAGCCGATTACATTTCTGTGTTGATGCTTGGGCTAAGGAATTTGCCTTCTCCACACTAGCTGAGCATCCCTGGAAACAGTTCAATATACTCCCTACTCGTCAAGAGCTATGCCGCATAGAACGAGCACTATATCGATTTGAGATTCACTGTAATCTCTTCCGCAATCTCGAGAGGGGAGCGTTCAAAGGTGACTTACCTTCTACTCTATACGAGGAGCGGAAGCTGCATTTCTTCGTTAAATTCGCCCCTTACGAGAATGAGCAGTTAGGCTGTATTCATGATTTCCTTGTACAAGCGATCTCGCCAGGTAAGTCTCAAGCATAATCGGCCACTGTGGGATTAATAGTAGTGACTCACGCGAAGATGCTAGCATTTAATGAAGTCGCTGAACACGACGTTCATTGGGGCGCAGCTAATGTAGAGTATGATAACAATATCGATAACCCCTACATCCAATCTATCCTTTCGCGCGGCCTGGAGAAACTTTATAAAATATCCCGTGCGAAGACATATGAGGATCGATATCGAACTCTCGACGCGGATAAGTCACCCCATGTCAACCCTGATTTCCTTTACCAGGGGTTGGAAGAAGAAGCCAATGATTCATATCATCATACAATTTTCTTAGAAGACATAACACCGAAAAATGAAAGGTTGTACATCCAACAACCGTTTTACACCGACATAGACTCCGGCCCGGTCAACGCCTGGCGGTGGGCACATATAAAAGAAAGTTGGTTGAGTTGGGTTTACCAACAGAATCGTAAAGAGCTTCGCCAGTGGGGTTATGTGATGTGGGATCAGTCTCGGTTGGATGCAGTTGGCATCCTTCGAAGACCGTGGGATGACACAATTAGTGCTAGGGATCTCATTCTAGAGGAACAAGAAGCTGAAAGACAACATGCCTACATGCGGAATTCGTGGATAGAGAGAGAATGGCTCTCAATGTCTGGAGGCAGCGGTTGGTGGAGCTGGGGAGACCACAGTAAGCTGAAATGGAGGACTCCACGAACGTTCTAGACGCCCAACCCGAAGATTTAAACCGAGACTACTCTAGAGTACCGATCAGTGTAGAAGTTGGTGATGATGCTATTATAATCAGTTAGGAACTCTAGTGTCTATGATTAGAAATTGAGTGGAAATCGGCGGATTCACTTAGCTCGCACTCTGTTCTTGTACGGATAATTGTTCATCTGGTGTCATACATACATGGCGTAGTACCTAGAAAGCTGTTGAACCAAGTTATTCCATCGGTATATGCTATAGTTACTCGTGCTCAACTATTTCGTACACAGAGATTTTTGCAACTTTCAGCAGGTATTTGCATAATTTCCCCGGCCCCTTTTATTTTCACTGTATCTCAATCTTAACGTAGTTTCCCAAACGGTAATCGCTTATATATCAAATATGCCACAACAGTCACGCTTGTCGAAGCAGCTACCCAACTGCCAATTCCGGGAGACTTTGATGCTAACAGGGCAGCGGCCGGCTTCGACGTTAAGAGCTCAAAGTCATCCCAGGGAATAAATATACTCCTGAGCCAATACTTGTACTGAAAATCAGGGTACATCGTCGTATTTCGCCCGTTCTTGGGATCTAATGCCCAAGATGTGCACCCAGTCGCCCAAACCAATCCCTTCAACTTTTCTTGAACGCTGTTGATGTCAGCTGCTTCAGCTTCGGGCTTTAGCTTCACTATGTCGGTTTTCTGTCCAATCACAGGCAGACTAGACCTCTGGGCCCTTAATGCATTCAAGATGGGCTTGATGACACGAAGGGTGAAGCCGATCTGACACTCGGTGGTGTACGTGACACTACCGTGACCACTGGCTGTATTTGGGCCCATCATGATGAACAAATTCGGGAACCCGGCGAGGCAGGTGCCGAAGTATGCCGATGCCGACCCTTCGCTGACTTTGTCCCACTAACGACGGGTTTGTTAGAAATGTCCATGGCGCGCATTGAGAGGCTTACTTACATGATCCGCAACATTGACACCTTCTTCTCCATGCAAATTGAGAGTTAGGAGGGGTTTCATAATCTGGAACCCATTCGCGAGGACGATGGCATCTGCTTTTACAAATCTCCCAGACTTCGTACGCACTCCGTTTTCAACAAATTCCTCGATAGGGTCCTGGTACACTAGTTCGACGTTGTTACGATACAGGGACTCTAGATAATCTGTGTCCATGACGCGACGTTTGCAGCCGATTTCACTCGTGGGGAGAAGGAACTCATGGTACTTCTCAGGGGAAGATCTTTGGATGTAATCTCTGTGGTAGTCTGTGTACATTTTCCTGATCGGCGCGCCTCCTTCGATAGGGAAACTCTTGAAATCCCAATCCGAGTAGTAATTCTGGATAAGCCGATAGGTGCGCATAACCAAGGGAACCCATTTCATAGTCCACCTGAAAAGGTTCGAGTATGATGGGTTTGGGCGCTCTAATATCCATTGTGCCGAACGAGCGAATTGAGTGACTTTCTTTACGGCCCCGTCACCTTGACTTATGACTGGGATAACCTGGGTCGCGCTGCATCCGTTGCCTTATTAACGTTAGCTCACAAGCTTATAGAATCGTGTCTGGGCAGGGTACGAACCGACGACAACAACTTCTTTGTCCTTCCAATCGAAGGAGTGGTCCCATTCCGCCGTATGGAATATTGGGCCCTGAAAGGACGAGGCTCCAGAGATGCTAACGGGATTTGGGTCTGACAGGATGCCCACGGCAGAAATGAGAACCTTGCATCGACGACCATATACCTCTGAAGTCTCCAAGTTTTTGATAGAGACCAACCACGTCCCTGAAGACTCGTCCCAATATGCCGATGTGACAACAGACTGGAATTTCGTGTGCCTCTTAATGTCATACTTTTCCGCAACATTTTCGAAATACTCAAGAATCTCGGGCTGTAGAGGATACTTGAGAGACCAATCCGGGTTCAATGAAAACGAATATGAATAGTAATGTCCAACTACCTAGAAAAAACAATTAGGCTCTTTTTTCTTTCTTGTAGTAAGATGAATGGGGGAGAACAGAGCATAATTACATCTACCCCGCACCCCGGATATGAGTTTGCCCACCAAGTGCCACCGATATGATTTGATTTCTCGATGATTTCGAAATTCCGGTGTCCGTACTGTCGTACAAGCTGGACAGCGAAACCGAGACCGGACATACCAGCCCCGACGATGATTATGTCTGTGTCTAGGTCCATGTCGGGACGTCGCTACCAAAGGCTTTGACCACTTAAAGCTCGGCGCGCTCGTACTTCGCGCTTTCAAAGAAGACTTCTGTTATAGCTGATAGTTTCGTCTAATGCTAGAGACTAGTTAGTGCAAGGGGTAAGCAGCTCGCGAGTTGTGTGAACCGAACAAGCGATCGAATGAGTAGGAGGAGGGGGTTTCTGCTTTATGTCTATCACCCTATCGGCATGCGAGGACCCTGGGGGGGTATAGTCTGCGGACTCTGGCATTTTGGCATTATCGCCGAAGCGTGGTCGGGGTATTTTCCCCTTCCCCTCAGCTGAAAATATACGCACGGGAGGCGCCTACTGCCAGAATCGAAAAGATATTTATCAGGGGCTTGGTGCCAGTTATGTCACCGAGCTAATACTATAGGCTTGAGAGTGTTTCTATTGTTCGGTTACTATGGGTCTCACCCAGATTGTCTAAGAGATATAACCTGGATTTAAGGGAAAACTTCCGATTGGCAGAAATTGCTTCGCCAAGTGTTTTTATCGGCCAAGGGCTTCTAGGGTCTTTTTGGGAGCTCGAAAAGTAAGTACGAGGACATAGCTGATGGGTTTCCTTCGAGAGATGACGAAATGGACCGGCAAGGATCTCGACCCAGACTAGAAAATAGAAACCCTAGGGTAATTTACGGGTGACCAGACCTATAAGGCTGAAAATGGAACGTCTATATAGCTACCGATGTACGGACTACTCGTATATGGAATCCGTACAAGCGCAATAGACATGTGCAACAAGGGGTGCCTGATCAATGCCACGCCAAATGGTCACCTGGCTCATCCCATGGCTCATTCTTAATGACCGCTAACCACCAGCAGCAAGACTAGCCACATCGCCCTTCCGTTTCAGCCCCTGCACCTGCTTCTGATTCCCCAAAACCGCTAGTACGCTCTGCTTCAGGACATGGAGTAGCGTTATCTCCTCGTACCGACTAATATATTCCGTATTAGATTGCAGATGCGATCCCTCCTGTATGCGTGCCTATCGCCGATATCATCGTAGTAGGATTCCAACTCTTCGCCGTCGCCCTCCTCGGTGGCCTACGCCCGGTGAACTCGGAGCGCGAACTCCTTAGCGTTGATGGCGATCGAGAATACGCGGACGTTGGAGAAAAACTTGTCTCTGTACCCGGCCTCGCCTATCCACACGTATATGCTGAATAGCGCCTGGCTGGCGCTGTGCATGTTGATCATGAGAGCCGGCGTCAGGTCGTAGAACCCCCTTTTCGCCTCGATCAAGATGAAGGGGAAGCAGCGCTGGATGTACCCATCGGGGCTCATGCACGGCTTGAGGCAACCTGGGATGGGCGTTGATTTTAAGTAAGGCCCTTGTCCGACGAGCGACTTGAAGCGGAAGAAGACAGCAAGATCTGGCTTAGGGGCCGAGATGCCTTTTTCTTCTGTCGATGGCAGCGCGTGGTGATTGCTTCGCAGCGACCACCGACCTTTGCAGTTGAAGTCAAATTTGTCACCGATCTAGTGAGTGTGCTAAAAGCCTCCCGATCACACTGAAACCCAACTCCTTCGTGGGAGATGGTAAAGCGACGAATATTCATCGGATTGACCACCAGTGTTTTTATGTCAATACGGCTACGATCTATGAGCTCATTTATTGGACAAAGAGCTGTCCGTGGAGAGTACAAGCGACGAGTTAGATACAAATTAAGGCTTTCAAATGGGCGTCTAAGTGCCTATTCTGCAAGATTTTGACGCCTTGCTTGGAGAAAGAAAATAACGGAGGTTCTAAGTTGAATCAGGGCGCTTAGCAGCCCCCTAGGCCGGTGACGCCACCATCGGCGACATACGTGCAGGACAAGGTGGCAGCATCGCCCGTGGAGTCCACCTGGTTAATATCCTCGAAAACGACGCCGTCGCAGGGGTAAACATCGCTACACGATATTGAAATGGTATTGCTCTCGCCCGACAGCGTACCCGTAACGTTACGTACGGTAATGTCGGAAATAGCCAGCTTGCTGGAGCCCTTGTGATTGCCGTCGTCGCCGTTGTCCTCGGTAATTTGGAAAGCTCGGGATGCACCGGTGACATCTAGATTCTCAATCGTAATGTTGCGCACATAGCCCCAGCCACCGCCACGAGGCTGGTACTCACTCTCGTAGCTGTTCTGGTATACGAGTGCGCCCATCCAACACTTGATGTAGAAGCCAGAACGGCCCTGCACCTTAAGGTCCGTCACGGTGACATTCTCCACGCTGCTGTCCTCTAGGTACTGGCCTAGGCTACCGATGGCGGGGCCATTCCCGGAATGGCACGTAATATTCCTAATGTCCAAGTCGTAGGATCGCGGTTTGATCGCGATGCAGTCATCGCCGCCTGTATAGTCCAAGTTCTTGAGCGTCACGTTACGGGCGTCCATAGTGTCTGGCCGAACGTTAGTCTCATTGAGGTAAAAGATACGGTGGAGAGATGTGCTCACCGAAGCCGTCGGTGTTCTGGACCCAGTTGGAGCCGCTCGGGGCCTTGGTAGCTGTAGCATTCACGTAGAGGTTTTCGACCAGAATGTTGGTACCGTTCATGATGTTGAACGCCCAAAGCTGAGGTTGCCAGATTGAGAAGTCCCTCACTATGACGTCGGAGACATTCCACAGCACGAAAGGCTTTTGCATGCCGGCGTGTTAATCAGTCAATCAATCAGTCAAATTTCTAGGGAGCACGCCGTGACGTACCATCGGCCGTCCGGCCTGTGTGTTGCCGGCCTCTGCAGTATACCACACATCTCCATTACCGTCCACCCCGCCTGTGCCATTGCCATCGATGGTGATATCCTTGCCGGTGAGCACGAAGCCGGCCCAGTGATTCTGAAACGCTATGTGATACGAATTGTTCCTCCAGTACGTGATATTGTCTGAAAACTGCGAAGCATCGTGAGCCCATCGATTAGCCCAAGGGGTCGACCGGTACTTACTATGAACTTCCCGTTCCACTTGATTTGGACGTCATCCACGACGGGATTGAACTTCTCCGCAATCCAGAAGTTCTGATCTCCCGGAAAGGTGATAGTGCCATGAGTCCCACAGAGGTCGAATGCCTGTTTAAGAATCGGAATATCGTTGGTGTTATTCCCGTTGCTGGTTACGGTGCAGTGGGGACGGTCTTGGACGTAGTTGACCGATACACCAACCGCCCGGGTCCGGACCAAGAGGGTCGCGAGAACGGCGGTAAGACTTAGACTAGTGAATAACATGTTCGATGACAATTAGTGTGGGAAAGGGAATAGCCGCGTATTTATCTTATGCTGCCGCATCTCTTCAGACAGGCTCATTTATAGGACGACCTCTACGATCCGGTCATCATCTACTTGACGCTTTAGGCGGCACAATAGACCGAGCCGCTGCTCACCACTAACTGAGGATGGAATGAACTTGGGGTTTAGCCTGTTATGAGGTTCAACTGCCGGTTCGCCCCTAGATGACCCGTAGTCTGCAGCTCGGTTTCCCCGCATTCTCGGCTCTAATAGGGCGTATTCATCCGTCCATAGAAACCTCACTCTACTTCGCAGATCGCAACCGGATCGAACCCCCGGGTTCCCGCCACGTGGGGTGGCGGGCCATGAGAGGACCCGGCCTCGGGTGCCTTCCGGCGAGTACTGTACCTAGAGGCGCGCGACCTCGCTGAAATTTGAGCCGATGCTTGTCGGCCTTGAGAAACGATCTCTTCGATACAAGAACGAAGTTCGTTGGCCTGAAATAGCTCGCAATGAGCGTCTCGTCGATAGTTATTTTGCCTGTGTGTGAGCTGCTTAGTACGCGTGGTGTATCAAAGAGCCTAGCTGTGTGACCCCTTGATCTGCCCTGTCTGCTGGTTGGCGATCCCGTTCCGCTGTACACCGAGTGGCACCGTGAACTCACCGGAAAATCTTCCCTTGTTAGACATACTTGGCCTTACGGCATCATGAGGCTCCCAGGGCTGTTCGTCACATCTTCCCTAGTAGCTAGGGGCAGAGCGGTGTCATGCTGGAGAGAAACCACTTGCACGGGGCCGCTTGAGCCAGCCTTCCCTGGGGATTGGGATGCATATAACTATGCGCCGGACTCTCGCAGTGTGAAGCCAATGATGGTGCTTTCAAGTGATGCTTCATCCTCTACTACCTATGACGGGTCTGTCGTCCTATCAGGAGATATTCCCCAGGTCGTCCTGGACTTCGGATTGGAGGTTGGAGGGATCACATCCTTTAACTATATGAGCGATGGCGCCGCACAGATCGGCCTCGCCTGGACGGAGGCCAAGAACTGGATCGGTTCCGACTCGGACTACTCCAACGGGGGTTCCACACCTGATGGCCACCTCACTCTGAGCATAACCGGGTCGGGGTCGGGGAGCTATGAGGTGCCTCTTGAGAAGTTGCGTGGTGGTTTTCGATATCTCACTCTCTCTTACTCTAGTTCGATGGGCGCTACCGTGAATGTGACAGACGTGATCCTTGAAATCGGCTTCCAGCCGACGTGGGCTAACCTGCGGGCATACCAAGGGTACTTTCGGAGCAGTGATGAGACACTGAACAAGATCTGGTACGCTGGGGCATACACGCTCCAGACGAATACTGTGCCAGTAAATACTGGGAGGGCGATCCCCATGGTCAAGAACTCGTGGGCAAACAACGGGACGCTCGGAAATGGAAGCACAATCATTGTCGACGGGGCGAAGCGCGATCGGGCCGTCTGGCCAGGAGACATGGGTGTTGCTGTGCCCTCGACCTTCTATAGCGTTGGCGAACTTGAGAGCGTCGTTAACGCGCTGCAAGTTATGTACAATTATCAGGTATGGCACCACTAGTATTCGAAATGTGCAGGCGCTGACTGCTAGTCTGTAGAACGCAGACGGATCTCTTCCCGAGGCTGGTCCGCCGCTTTTGCAACAGGACAGCGACAGTGAGTATCAGCGATCCTAGGATATCTAGTGTAATAAACTGATATACTCGTAGCGTATCACATGTGGACATTGATTGGCACCTACAACTATGTCCTCTATACGAACGACACTGACTTCCTGACGCTCAACTGGGATCGGTACCAGAAGGCGGTTGAGTACATCTACGGGAAGGTGGACGGGGCCTCGGGTCTCCTTAGCGTCACTGGAACTAGGGACTGGGCGCGGTTGGGGCAAGGCTTCAATAATAGCGAGGCGAACATCATGTGAGTGATGTCCTAGCTGTAAAATCCAGAGAATTCACTGACCATTATATAAGTCTCTTCCGAACCCTGACAACGGGTTCCTATCTCGCAGCTCTCATTGGAGATAATGATCTTAGCGAGACCTACAGCGATCGTGCGTCGGCGCTCTCTATCGCAATCAATACTTACTTATGGGACTCGTCTTACGGCGCCTTTCGGGACAACGCCACCGACATCACCCTCTACCCGCAGGACGCGAACTCTCTTGCTGTTCTCTTCAATATGACGAGCGCGGAGCAAGACCAGAGCATCTCATCTCGACTAGTTGAGAACTGGAACGCCCTCGGCGCGGTGTCGCCTGAGCTGCCGGGTCAGATATCGCCTTTCATATCGTCCTTCGAGATCCAGTCGCACTTCCTCGCGGGCAACGCCACGCGCGCGCTGGACCTCATCCGTCGCTCATGGGGCTGGTACCTTAACCACCCCAACGGCACCGGGTCCACCGTTATCGAAGGCTACCTAGAGGACGGCTCGTTCGCGTACCGCTTCAACCGCGGCTACTCTGACCCGAGCTACACCAGCCACGCGCACGGCTGGAGCTCCGGGCCGACGAGCGCCCTCACGAACCACGTAGTGGGCCTAGCAGTTACCGGACCAGCCGGTCAAACGTGGTCTTTGACCCCGCAGTTCGGCGATCTCCAATACGCCGAGGGTGGGTTCACCACGACGCTGGGGAAGTTCCGGGCTAGCTGGGCCATCGGGGATGATGGTGCGTCGTATAGCGTTAATGTCACCACCCCGGTGGACACCGAGGGCTCGGTCTTGTTGCCCCGTGTGAGTGGCAACCAGGGGGCTAGCATCACGATTGACGGAGAGGTTGAGGTTTATGAGGTCGAGACAGTGAACAAGCTCAAGGGTTATGCGGTTACGCTCGACGGTGGGGATCACTACATCCTCGTCAAGAAGCTTGTAGGCGGCTAGGGGATCATCCTACGACAGCGCACGAGCCTTACTTCAGGGGCTGTACTTCGATCGACGAAGTTTAAGGGGATAAAAGCTAACACATGAGCATTGGCCGATGGTGTCCTATTCCGATTGTACATCAAATAGCTTGTATAAAGTCAACATCTATACGAAAAGCATTAGCGCCATATCTCAAGTTGCATTAATACAATATGAAAGGCAATGCCTTCGCTACGTTATACCTTTTGGCAAGTGTGAGATACTTACGTACTGATTATATCACTTTGGAACTGTATACCTTACGAGCTACCGGGAGCAGAAGCATGCCCGAGAGAAGCTACTCACGGAAGATGGCTGATGATGGTTTTCCTTTGAGGGGTGAGCCTAATGGTAACGCTCATGATGGCGGCTGAGTCGATTCACAGCCCTTCATTTTTGTCTCTATACGGCCCCTTCCCCACCCCCTTTCCTGGAACGCCTATCGTAAAAACCGAATCAGCTGATGCTCTACAGCTTTCAGTGTTATTAAAAGTTGTCGAGGCAACCAGCTAGGTTAGCGAGCACAACAAGATAATGAATTTTACGCATAGTAACACAGGAAGACACGGCTCACATAGTAAAGTGGTGAATAACGGTGGCGCGTCGACAAATGCCCTAGATTTGCGTAGATCATATAGAAAATGAAGCAACAAGTTAAGACAACAAACAGCGCTATTAAATCTTACGGAGTTATAGCTATTTATAGACAGAGCTGATTGTTCAGACTTCAGCGCGTCTCTAGTTGGCGAATTAACGTAGCCGACGAACCCTTGCAGCTATGAGCTGCTCAAGCGACCCGCTGGGCAGCGTGTCGACTACACTAACCACCTGACAGTGACCGAGTAGGCTCATGCACTAGTTTTGAAAGAAGCCTACCTTAGACGGCAAATATTTCGACTATGACTTTTGATTTCGAGGATATGGCTATTTAAAATGTATACTTCAAGTCTACTAGGTGGATCCAATATTAGGGAATACCTACTTAAGGAAGCTATTCCACTTACTCAGTACTTCCAGTAGTTTTGAAACTAGCCGCTAGCTGCCTGTCGCTGTGCCGTCTTCCCTTGCTCCAGTCTAGGCACCCTCTATGCTGCCTAGGATCACGCTCCTATTCAACAGCGCACCTTAGCGAGATGTTAGGCACTGGCATGAGCATAAACATGGCCATTCAGCCATCGCGATGAATGCTTTTGCTATTTCTCCATACGGGCAAAATTTCACACTTCAGAATACTTAGTAGGTTAGGTGTTCTATTTTTTCTAGCACTGACTATAATTGCCAGTTCCCGCTTATATCTGACCGATCGCAAGAACAAGATGCCTTCTTATCCTGGCTTCGGCTTGTCTTTACGGTATCTCCCAGAGGAGTTTGGCGACATATATCCGACCGGCCACCATAGCGACTGTCTCATCTCAAAGTCGCCCCTAATGCAAGTCCGAGAAGTGGCCATGATGCATATAATGGACAGATTAACAGATAAGATAGATTGGCACAAGAAGGTTTTCGACGACGAGATTGTTGCCCAATGGCGCGCAGAAGCTCTGGCGTACCCTGACGAGGTGCTTTGGAAACTAGCCGCGAACAATACGGATGATCCCTCGATCGTACCGACCAGAGGAATAATGTCGGGAAATGCGTTCGATTATGTATGTGTGTGGACTGAGTAAGGCTTCCATTGGTCTGACAGGTCGAAAGTGCATTCAGGAGCTCCGAGGCAAAGCGCACCATTTTGCTGACACTGGTATCGTTCCTACCCTGGACGCTGCCATAGCCGTCGTTGCAAAATCTGACACCCTCATCCCGCCTGATTTGACGAATGCATTGCGCAAAGGATTTGACAGGTTGATGAGGGACCAAGCTGACTCCCTGGATTGGCATCCGAGGACTGACGAAAAGGTCTTGAATCTTGTCCATCCATCTATGTACCCCCTCGTTTTTAAATCAACCAAGGTGTTACAGGACGAGGTCGTTGGTGTCGCAGATGCCGTTGACAAATGGGCCGGTAAAGGTGCTGTCATCTGCGACCAACCCGAAAGTGATTCGTGGACCGACGTGCCGCTAGAATACTGGTCGGACGACTACCAATGGCTTCCATCCAACGTGACTCTACACGACGATGGATCTGTGAGATTTACCAGCTACATCAACAACCTACACCCAACAAAGTATCCTGAGATCTATGTTGCGATTGAGAAGCTTGTAGAGAAGGCATTGCCCATGTGGGACCAGTGTCTTTGGTCCGTGACGGACTATGAAGAGAAAAAACGCCCCGGACGGGATAACCCCCGCTTCTCGATTCCCGAGGACCCAGGGTGAGTACATATACCTTAGAGGAGATTCTATATCTAACAAAAACCAAAGAGATGATAATGAAGAGAACTGGATTCCTCCCTCATGGGAAGCACTGCGGACAGTTAACCCCGATCCGGCTGCTGCCAAAGCCTCTGAAAATCTAGACTGGAAAGAGACCGAGCGGCTTCAACGAAGATGGAGGGAAATACGCCAGCCAGCATTACATGAACCCAAGCCTTTCGAGGAAGTGAAATACTCTCCCCATCATCGTCTTCTAGAAAGATTCAAAGACACTGGGCTCCAGGTCATTGTCAAGATGGTTTCTATTGAACTAACGCCAGAGAAACCTAGTTATCCTGCTGGTTCTTGGCATGTAGGTTCTCGCCTCCCGCCGTCTAAATTTGCTTTCACTAGTTGACAGGTCACAGGTTGAAGGACAGATGAATGAGCATATTTGCGGTACTGCCCTGTATTACCTCGACAGTGAGAATGTCAGCACAAGCCATCTTTCCTTTCGGATGCCAACCGATCCTGAATTGAGTAACGAACCGGAATACTTCGTAGAACAAGGTCGGTATTCTTGGTTACAAAAGGTATTCGGGACACAATTTGGAGGTTTCCGCGATGGCACTTGCCTGCAAAATTATGGGAATGTTGAGACCCCTGAGGGTCGTCTCCTAGCATTTCCCAATGTATTTCAGCACTGTGTATCCCCCTTTCACCTCGTCGACCCTACCAAGCCTGGCCATCGTCGCTTCATTGCTTTGTGGCTTGTCGATCCTTACATACGTATTATTTCCACCGCCAATGTTCCACCCCAGCAGCAAGATTGGTGGGTAGAGTCGGTATTCGGACGATCTGCCGAGTCACAGCAAGCGGCAGTTGACAAGTTCCCGGCAGAGCTTGCCCAGGTGCTTGAAGAAAAGGGCTTGATTGGGAAGGCTCGCCCGAATCGTACGAATGGAAAATTACCTGTCAAACTCGTGGATATGGTACGGTCGTATTTCGATGAATCACCGGGGATGAGCGACGAAGAGGCCAGGGGTCATCGACTGAAACTGATGGATGAACGCACAGTCTTTATTGAGGAAGCGAACTGGGAGTGGCAAAATCACAACTATAACTTCTGCGAGCATTAGGCATTGAATGGATGCGAAGCTAGTGGTGGCTTGGTACCAATGATGGTTGTGTCCCGAAGGACATGGGTGCAATTCTTATCTGGGCCTATGGGTTTCTTAAAGATCCACATTCTACCCCTACAGCTTCAGAACCGTCTAGCTGGAGAGTGCAGGTGATGCATAATGTGGCTAAGCTCACTAGTACCTACAAGCGCCAGGTCTATCCGAAGGGTATGTTGCATTCATTCCTCTACGTAGTACGGAGTACGTAGTAAGTCTAGATTGTTTCTAAACGTAACCAATCTACACAGCCACAGCGGCACATACACTGGCGTAGCCACGCGAAGGCTGTTGGATTATAGGTTTTTGGGTGCGATACTGTTGTATTCGCTGTATACGCTGTATTTGCTGTATTCAGTGATCTGCTCAACTGTTGTTCAAGTGATCGTTTTCAGCCCTGAATTCTGACTGTGTAGCGTACATTTATACCTTATATAAAATAGGTATGAAACTAGTATATCCACTACACTAGCTGTTATAGGCTGTAATATGCGCTTATTACGCAGATACCCTATAAGCTTCCTTTTATAGCCTAGCCCTAAAATTACTAAATTTAACACAGCTTTTTAGGTAAGGTTAATCTTATTAGCCTTGCTTACACTTTTATTTTATAAGCGTTTAGTTAACTGTTAAGGCGCTTTTTAATAACTATAATTTGTTTTTATTTTTATATTATAGCCTGCTTAACGTGTTAGTTAAATATTTAATAAGCTTGCTAAAGCAATAAATAAAAGGCTTATTATTAAGCATTTAATAGGCTTGTTTTTAAGCGGTTAAGCTGCTTATAGCGTATTTATATTTTTTATTGCGCAAAGCCTTTATAAAATTTAGCAGCTATAATAAAGTACGCAATAGTATATAATCTTGCTGCTTTTTATAAAGCGCTTGCGGCCTTAGCCTTTTAGCTATAAAGCATTTATAATAATATATAACAAGCTTATTTTAAGCGTTTAATAGTTAATAAGCTTGTTTTTAAGCGATAAATAAAGCTATTATAATATTTAATAGCTATAATTAAATATTTTTTTATTATATTAACCGTTAAAATATTTAGCAGCTTTAATTTTACTAGTAGTGCGTTAAGATAGCAAAGCCGACTAATAAAACAACTAATAAACCTACTACACTTAAATTTAAAATAATAATATAAGGTAAAAAGGTTTAATTAAAAGAGAAAAAAACGTAATATTTATATTTTATAAAAGTCTGCTATATTTAAAAACTAAAGTTTATATAAGAAATTCCTTTATAAGTATATATAAAGTTAAGCCTGTGCTTAACTATTTTAATAATAAGCTTTTATTTTTTTCTGCTAGCTTTTAGCTTTGTCGTAATTTTTTTTAGTTATTATTTTATTATCCTTAATAAACAATAACTAATTAAAACAATATCTTTTAAACTAATGCTTTAATATAGTTTTTTTATTTATTTTTAAGCTTTTTTAGTATTTATATTAATTTTTATAAAATTAGCACTTTTTTTTCGTTAAATGCTTAGCTTTTATTAACAAATATTATTTTTTATATTTTTTCTAGCATTTATATTTTTAACTTTTTATAAATATAAGTCGTAATAATTTTAGCTTATTTATTTTTTAAGCATATTAAGCATAAGCTTATATTTAATAAGATTATAAATATTATATTCTTATAATATAAAAAAAATTTAGCGCTTTATAAATTATTTTTAAATAAACTAATTAGTTTATAATATTTTAAAATTTAGTATATTATATTAATTAAGCTTTAATATATTTTTATAAATATTATTTTTTTTATATTAAGCTTTTATTAAGCTATAGGCTTTTTTTTTATTTTTAGATTTTTTATTATTAATAAGTTTTTAGTTTATTTTTAATACTAAAAATTTTTAACTGCTAAGCTTAAAACTAATGCTATAAATATTTTTTATAAATAAATTAAATATAAACTTAATTAGCAGCTTTTATTTTAAACTAATTATTAATTTTTTAAAAACTATTAATAGCAAAAAATATTAAATAATAAGCGTTTAGCTATTTTTTATTAAGCTTTTAATAGTTTAAAAAGCAATGCTAGTAAAATCTTAAAATAAAAGCATAAAAATTATGTTTTTAACTTTATTAATAAATACTACGCAGTTATTTTTTAAATTGTAAAATATATTAATTAGCCGTTAAAATAAAAAAGCAAGTTAAAAAACGCTTGCAGTTTTATAGCTTTATTTATTATTTTAATAATATATTATAAAGCTAATAATTTTTTTTAGCTTTAATATTATAAAAAAAATAATATTAACTTAAATATTTTTAATTATTTTAAATATACTTTTTTAATGCTTATAAATAGCTTGTTTATATTTAAAGTTAATATTAAAAACTAAATTAATAAAATAAGTAATTTTTTTAGTTTTATTAATAAATATAATATAAAAATAGTTTTTTTTGTTTAATTTTAAGTTATAAAATTATATGCTTTTTATAATTACTTATTATATTTTAAAATCGTAAATTTTTAATATTAACTAATTTTTAAATTTATTATAAAGTTTATTTATATTAAATAATTATTTATAATAAAACTTATATATAATATTTAGCTTATTATAAAAAAATATTTATAAAAAGGCTTTAAAATTATAAGCATTTGCTTATTTTTACTTTATATATTTAATTATTTTATTAATTATTTGCGCGCTAAGGCTATAGTTTATTTATTTTGCGCAGCTAATTATAAAAAGAAAAGGTCGGTTTATTATATACGCATATTTGTTTTTTTGTTTTTTAATTTAGAATTTTTTAAAAATAAAAATGCAGTTTTTAGTAAAATATTTTTATAGCTTTAAATTATTAAATGCTAGGTTTAATTAGCTATAAATATAATTAATTAAATGTTTTAAGTTTTTAAAGTTTTTATTTATAAATATATAAAAACTATTATAAACTAAAACTAAAGTTTTTTTATTTAATTATTATAAAATTAATATTTATATTTTATTTTTAAGCTTTTTTATTTTAATAAATATAGCTAGATATTTTTTAAAAAGTTATATTATTTTTAACTTAAATAAAGCTATATATAAAATATAAAGCTTTTTTTTATTAGTT